>CM035442.1:32911997-32949497 GCA_020310875.1 Ceratopteris richardii | reverse complement strand
TCTCTCTCTCTCTCTCTCTCTCTCTCTCTCTCTCTCTCTCTCTCTCTCTCTCTCTCTCCCTCCCCCCCCCCCCCAAGGCACCATTATTTTATTCCCACTACGTCCTCATTACAGGTACCACCATCCTTTGCTGTTTTCCGCCTACACAGTTTTGTGTAGCGAGTATTTTTTTCCTTTCCATTGCTACACAAAGATTACCACACTTGTATATGATTTTGTCTCATAGGCCAAGTTTGGCCTTTGGAAGACGTTAATATACCTTTCTTTCTTTCTTTCTTTCTCTCTCTCTCTCTCTCCCTCCCCCCCCCCCTCTCTCCCCCCCTCTCTCCCCACCCTCTCTCTCTCTCTCTCTCTCTCTCTCTCTCTCTCTCTCTCTCTCTCTCTCTCTCTCTCTCTCTCTCTCTCTCTCTCTCTCTCTCTCTCTCTCTCTCTCTCTCTCTCTCTCTCTCTCTCTCTCTCTCTCTCTCTCTCTCTCTCTCTCTCTCTCTCTCTCTCTATAGGAGACAGCACTCACAGGGGTAGTGTGGAAATGCAACAGGGCACTATGGACGCGACCAAACAGACTCGAAGAGATCTTGGCATCACATGACTTTGCATGCATCACAGAGGCACACAAGAGCCCAGAGAGAGGTCTAGCACGCATTGCAGGTTTTCATTCGGAATCTGCATTCAGGACCACGACGAGGCAGAGTACAGCACGAGGATCAAGAGGAGTGGCCATCGTATTTCGACATGAGATACAGAGCAGGATCCATATTATAGGTAGAGACAAGGAGGCACGATACATGTGGGTTTGCATGGAGATAGCATAGGGGAGCTGGGTTTACATTGCTATATGCTACTTCCCACCAGGCGGATCTCGATACACAGGACAGGATCTGGGGGGACCGATTCGAGACAGAGACTCACCATACACAGCGCTTTCAGATGAGATACTACATTATAGCACACTATGTGAAGTCTTCCATACGGGGGACTTCAATGGCAGCACTCAGTCGCATCAGTGCGAGGCATACGATATGGATCACCCACATCTCATGAGGGCCAGAGACCCGGATGAGATTAGCACCAGCAGAGTATCGACAGATATGGGTCAAGACACAACTAGCTATGAGAGACATCTACTCGAGCTAGGCAACCGACATCATCTCGTTATATATAACGGGATGAATCTTTGGCCAGGTTCAGGCGGATTTACTTGCTTCTCTCACGGGGGAGGTGGGAGCACAGTCGACTACATTTTGGGTACCACCTCTCGAGCTTCACTCATCCCTTCACTTAGAATTGGACGACACCCACTTGGTGCTGACCACACATTTATCACATTCACACTCGCATCTCCGATTCCATTAGATCCTCCCTCACCCACTGAGACACACACCACAATACACTTCACACACGAGCTCTCACACGTTTATGCACACCATTTACACACCCACCTACGCTCCCTCGATCCACTTTCACCTTTGGACACACTTACATCACAGATCACCACCATCCTACAAGACTCAGCTCTCCATAGCTTCCCACACCGCACACATATGCACCCTCCACGCACAGGATCCATGCCCCATAACCATTGCTATGATGCAGATTGTCGTGAGCAACAAAAGCACCTACGGATTTTAGAGCATAGAGGAGATATTACACACACACAGGTAGAGCGTCGCATGCAGAGCCTTACTGGCTGCAAACGACGAGATTGGGAGGAGAGACAGTATTGTGATATTTACCATTTGCTCATGGGTCGAGACAGTGTAGTGGCATGGCCACATTTGAGAGAGAGGAGATAGCAGACACCTATCCGAGACCCGAGCACTTGGCATAGCTATGCACGGAGCCTATACGAGATCCCGTGCGAGCCCCCCATTCCTAGACCGCAGAGCTCACGTCCTACTACCTCTGACTTCTTCACACCCACTATGGTGGGACTCGCTATTGCCCGACTGCAGCATGGCCGGGCCCATGATCATGTCGATTTACAGGCAGAGCACCTCATCTATGGAGGCACGACTCTGGCACCGCTCACCAGCTACATATCGGACGATCATGATTGGCCCTATATTGGCCAAGTTATATGGGGCAGTACTAGAGACAGAGTTGAGTACTCTCCCTGAGAGTAAGCGCATCACGGCTCCAGGACAGGTAGGTTTCAGACGAGTTTACTCTACCATTGACCACATCTTCACTCTGAGATGCCTGATCCACCGGGCAAGGGTGAGGAAGAGGAGATTATTTTGTTGCTTTGTGGACTTCCGCAAAGCATTTGACACTGTTCCCACGGATCGACTCTTCAGACGCCTACTTGGTATCGGAGCTCCAGAGGAGATGATATGGGGGATCTACGCCTTATACGAGAGTACCTGGTAGAGTCACATGTCGAGGGGGCTTATCTGATCCACTTGCTAGCACTATCGGGGTGAAGCAAGGATGCCCTCTTTCACCCACCCTCTTTGGTCTCTACATTGATGAGATAGTGGACTTCATACAGCAGCAGGGGGGAGATGGCATTGAGGTACGCGGGTCCACTGTCCATATTCTTTTATACGCTGATGATATTGTATTGGCTTCAGAGTCTAGAGAAGGTCTACAGCATCATCTACATGGCCTAGATGGCTTTTGCAGACACAGAGGGTTATTTGTGAACCTTGGCAAAACCAAGGTCATGATCTTTCATACATCAGCACAGGTAGGCAGACATAGTTTGTTCACAGCAGCAGGTGGACCGATCGAGGTGGTCGGATCATATGTTTACTTGGGGGTGACATTTACAGCAGCATCAGGGGTCTTCTCTATGACTCAGGCAGCCCGCCACCGCATCACACGTGGGTACGCAGCACTAGGTTTGATGGAGAGACAGTGCCACCAGGCATATTTTCAAGAGCCCCGCACAAAGCTGTGGCTCTTTGACACTTTGGTTACGCCAGCGCTCATGTATGGGACAGCCATATCGGGACCGGGATTAGCTACATCAGTATGGACAGCTGTAGAGAGGCCACAGATCCTCATGATTGCCAGACTTATCCGCAGTAAGCCTTCAGTACCACATGATATCATTAGAGCTATTGTTTTTGTCTCATAGGCCAAGTTTGGCCTCCAGAAGACGTTAATATGATTCTCTCTCTCTCTCTCTCTCTCTCTCTCTCTCTCTCTCTCTCTCTCTCTCTCTCTCTCTCTCTCTCTCTCTCTCTCTCTCTCTCTCTCTCTCTCTCTCTCTCTCTCTCTCTCTCTCTCATCTCTCTCTCTCTCTCTCTCTCTCTCTCTCTCTCTCTCTCTCTCTCTCTCTCTCTCTCTCTCTCTCTCTCTCTCTCTCTCTCTCTCTCTCTCTCTCTCTCTCTCTCTCTCTCTCTCTCTCTCTCTCTCTCTCTCTCTCTCTCTCTCTCTCTCTCTCTCTCTCTCTCTCTCATGGCTCCCAAGCTGGAGGAACAGCTGGCCACCTTAGAGCATGCCCTCCGAGAGTTGATAGGAAAGCACAAGAAAGAAGGAGATTCTGCACTGAACGGAGTTACCCGCAGAGCACTGAACGGAGTTACCCGCAGAGTTGCCGCACTCGAAGCCAAGGTGGCAACCTTGGAGAAGGAAAACGAATCCCTTCAGGAAGAGCTTTTTGCTTCCCGCAAGCAGCACTCACGAGACCTGGAGTTGCACACTCAGCTCACTGATATGAAAAAGAAAGTCGACAGAATGCACGAGGAGGGGGAGATCGCTCGAGAGCTAGAGGACATTCGGGTGACTATCAAGGAGTGTATGGAGGTGGTGCAGAGGGAGCTTGAGACTAAGAAAGATGGATGGGTCGAGGTTGTAAAAAAGAACCTTCGACAGGAGGCAAAGAAGAACCACCACCATGAGGAGATCCACATAGTGCATACCACCATTGAGGAGGAGCGGATGCGGAAGGCTCGCAGGCTCAATGTTCGCGTCTCCTGATTCACAGAGACAGACGGATCACCAGAGCAGGACGGGCGTCGCTTGTGCACATTACATGGATACCGCGCGTATGAGCCTCTCCCTTTCACCAGAGCCTGGAGAGCAGGACGGGACACCACACGGAGCAGAGCACTTATCCTTCAGTTCTGAGATGAGGCCGAGAGGAGAGACTTCCTCAGACAACGGGTGGTACTACACACTACACCGGGCACCCCATCTATTTGGATGACGACCTCACACGGATGCAGGTAGAGCACATACGGGCATGCATGCCACGTGTCCTCCAGGCCAGACGAGAGGGATATCGTGCCCTCTACAGATGGACGGCCCATTGACTAGGGATTCGCAGCCCATGAGACAGCACAGCAGGAGGTGCACATTGCAGTCTGGAACTGCAATGGATCTTTGTGGACACATCCAGGGAGCCTCGAAGAGGTGATGGAGGGAAGAGACATTATCTTCTTGACAGAGACACACGAGAGCCCGGGGAGGAGCGTACCGAGGATTGAGGGCTATATGTGGGAGTCAGCTCACCGCCACCAGATGAGACAGCACACCACACGAGGATCAGGAGGAGTAGCCGTGCTCTACAGACAGTCGCTACAGCACAGGGTACAGGTGGTAGCCAGAGACCCAGAGGCACCTTTCGTGTGGATACGCCTGCAACTATCAGAGGAGACAGCAGCGTACTTCGCCGTATGCTATATTGCACCCATTGGTTCGCGCTTCACACATTCCCCTTAGCAGCTATAGGGGGGGAGGGACCAGACACCATATCGCCATGTGACTGCCTCAGTGACACGATTATGGAGTATACTGGGATGGGTGAAGTCTTCCTTGTAGAAGACTTCAATGCCCGCACTCAGAGCCACCAGTGTGATATCTACGACTTTGACGACCCGGAGATGCTTCGTACCATAGAGGACATGCCTACACTCAGAGCCTCAGCCGACACCGCCACAGCCGACACCGCCACAGCCGACACCGCCTACGGCCGACACCTACTCCAGATGGGAGCATCACACCGTCTCGTTATATATAATGGGATGGGGACCTGGCCCACCTCGAGCGGTCTCACATGCATTCCACCCACAACACCAAAGGGAGGGAGTGTGGTAGACTATGTTATCGGACCCCCGGACGCGACACATCTCATCACCTCATTCACTATCCCACCCTTACCGATTGGAGCTGATCACGCATATCTTGCCCTATCCATTCACGGCTCACCATGCATATCCCACCCCGTCACCATACAGCCACGAGCCCATACCACCATTCACTTTAGACATGAGCTCGCACATATCTATAGCTCCCATGTTCGAGAGCACATCTACTCCATAGATCCCTCTGCCTCCTTGGACACCCTCACCGCCCACTTCTCATCGATCCTCCATACATCTGCTACTCTCAGCTTCTCATACACCACCCACAGCACCGCACATTCGACACGACTGGGGCATACACCCCAGAATAGATGGTACGATGAGGAGTGTAGGCGACTATACCGACATCTCAGAGCACAGAGTATCTTGGGATCCATCACAGAGAGGGAGGCACGACGACAGATGCGAGCTCTCACACGCCGAAAGCGGCGAGCTTTCGAGGAGCGACAGGAGGCAGAGTTGATCGACCTTCTCATGAGTAGAGATTGTGCCACCGCGTGGAGGGCACTACGTAAGCCACGCCCACCTACACCCATAGCAGATCCTCCGACTTGGCACATCTACGCCCAGAGGTTATATGACGTCCCAAGACAACCACCATTGCCGATTCCTTCCACACCGCGTCCTGTGACATCCACCCTCTTCATGGAAGGCATGGTACGACAGGCCATCCATAGGCTACAGCATGGCCGTTCAGCAGACCACACAGGGCTACAGGGAGAGCACTTTATATACGCAGCAGATGTAGTTTCCCACTTGATCGCCCATCTCTTCAACCCTTCTTTGGTTGAGGGATTACCCGACTCATGGACTATGCATACCATTACGCCTATCCATAAGTCCGGCGATATGATGGACCCAAGGAACTACAGGACTATTATGATAGGCCATATCCTGGCCAAGATCTATGGGGCAATACTAGAGGCAGAGCTCAGTACACACGCTGAGGCAGTGGGGATCAGAGCACCGGGCCAAGCAGGCTTCCGCCGCACTTTCTCCACCATCGACCACATCTTCGTGCTTCGTTGCTTGATTGACAGCACGAAGGCAAGGAAGCAAAGACTATACTGTTGCTTTGTGGATTTCTGCAAAGCCTTCGACATTGTCCCTCAGGAAGAAGAACTACTACGGAGGCTCCAGGAGTTACAGCTACCATCAGACATGCTATGGGCCATCCACGCTTTGTATGTACGAGTCACAGGCACCGTACGCTGCCCCGGCGGTCTATCGGACAGCCTTGTTAGCACCATTGGTGTGAAGCAAGGTTTCCCTCTCTCACCCACTCTCTTCGGTCTCTACATCGACGAGATCATAGAGTATATACAACGAGCAGGAGGACGAGGAAGAGACCTCAGAGGTACGCAAGTACACATCCTATTATATGCTGATGACATTGTCCTGCTTTCAGAGTCACAAGAGGGGCTCCAGTCACATTTACAGGCGCTCAATACCTTTTGCATGGAGAGAGCACTCACAGTGAACCTTGGCAAGACCAAGGTCATGATCTTCAATACCTCCAGGACAGTACGCCATCGCGCCTCTTTCACAGCAGCTCGAGGACAGATAGAGGTAGTGGACTCCTACCTCTATCTAGGTGTCACCTTCTCGGGAAGCACAAGGGTATTCTCCATGGCACAGGCCGCGAGAGATAGATTGACAAGAGGCTATGCGGCACTTGCAGGATTGAAGAGATGATGCTTTCAGACGCATTTTCAGGAGCCGTGGACTAAGGGGTGGCTCTTTGACACTCTAGTGACACCCGCATTGATGTACACAGCAGCAGTATGGGCACTAGGGATCACAGATGCGATGTGGACGCGGACTGAGAGGCCCCAGGTCACCATGATCTCACGCTTGCTGCGCAGCAAGCCCTCCATTCCACATGACATTATACGAGCTGAGCTTGGCACACCACCGATGTTAGTGGAGACCCTCTTCCAGTTGGTGACCTTTATTCTGAGAGTCAAAGAGCTACCCACCAACCGACTCACCACGCTTGCATTTGAGAGCTCTAGACATTTGGAAGAAACAGGGCATGAGAGAGTATGGTATGCACAGACTTACCGATGGTTAGCACACCATGGCATGAGCATTACGGATCTCCCCCCTTTTCAGTATGACCTCTCTTCCCCCCACATTACCCTCTCTCGTTCGGAGAGGAATAGGATCATCTGTCAGGACCTACTACAGATACACGTCAGGGAGACATGGATAGCACCACAGGAGCCTCTTCCCACAAAGAGGCAACACTACAGAGAGCACTTCCTGACTATGACAGCGGATGGTTTCATTCAGAGACCACGATACATGGATACATATATGGCACCAGCTGAGAGAGTGGCCATTGGGCAGCTCAGAGTATCATCACACCAGCTCCAGATTGAGGCTGGGCGAGCCACACATACCCCGAGGGATGAGAGATTATGCAGGATATGTAGAGAGGAGGTGGAGGACGAGGAGCACTACACATGTAGATGCCAGGCATATGAGGACATCAGACACCGCTACCCACAGCTCTGCAAGGGGCCCAGAGAGATCAGGGCTTTATTGGGGACAGAGGACCAGCACCCTCTAGGTCGTTTCCTAGTAGAGCTCCAGCACTGCCGTGCATCACTCCTCCAGCAGCAGATGGAGATACACCCGCCACCCCCCCCCCCCCCTCAGACTTATATTACAGATTTTTTCAGACCCACAGCCACTCGAGGACCCAACTCGATGCGGGGTGTCACATTACACAGAGCAGAGGAGCTAAGACGATAGCGTCGACGACCGAGACCCCGAGTCCCGAGAGCCCGTCCACATCAGAGAGATTCAGGCGATTCACGCACGCCACGTCATGGAGATACAGAGACGTCAACAGCGCATCCCTATCGATTTGGACATTCAGAGCATTTTGAGGATTGCCATGATGCCTTACCCACCGATGCATTATATCCTACACCCACCCCAGGCATCTAGTGGGTTGTGATACCATCGAGCCTCCCCTCCCTATGCATATCATATTTGTATCTCACCCATTGAGCATAAAGAGTGCATACCCATAGCACCCCACACCCTTGATGCCAGTTACTATCCACTCCTTTTATACCCGTTTGCGGTACCCACACTTTATTTTCCTTTTGGGATCACAGTGGATTGGATCATACTGATGTATATGTTTTGTCTCATAGGCCGATTTTGGCCTCTAATAGACGTTAAAAAGTCTCTCTCTCTCTCTCTCTCTCTCTCTCTCTCTCCTCTCTCTCTCTCTCTCTCTCTCTCTCTCTCTCTCTCTCTCTCTCTCTCTCTCTCTCTCTCTCTCTCTCTCTCTCTCTCTCTCTCTCTCTCTCTCTCTCTCTCTCTCTCTCTCTCTCTCTCTCTCTCTCTCTCTCTCTCTCTCTCTCTCTCTCTCTCTCTCTCTCTCTCTCTCTCTCTCTCTCTCTCTCTCTCTCTCTCTCTCCCTCCCTCCCGCCCTCCCTCCCTCGTCCCCCCTCCCCCCCTCCCTCCCTCCCTCCCTCCCTCCCTCCCTCCCTCCCTCCCTCCCTCCCTCCCTCCCTCCCTCCCTCCCTCCCTCCCTCCCTCCCTCCCTCCCTCCCTCCCTCCCTCCCTCCCTCCCTCCCTCCCTCCCTCCCTCCCTCCCTCCCTCCCTCCCTCCCTCCCTCCCTCCCTCCCTCCCTCCCTCTCTCTCTCTCTCTCTCTCTCTCTCTCTCTCTCTCTCTCTCTCTCTCTCTCTCTCTCTCTCTCTCTCTCTCTCTCTCTCTCTCTCTCTCTCTCTCTCTCTCTCTCTCCCCCCCCCTTCTGCACAAAGAGAGGACTCACAGTGAACCTTGGCAAGACCAAGGTCATGATTTTCCATACCTCCAGGACAGTACGCCATCGCGCCTCTTTCACTGCAGCTCGAGGACAGATAGAGGTACTGGACTCCTACATCTACCTAGGTGTCACCTTCTCAGGCAGCACAGGGGTATTCTCCATGGCAGAGGCAGCGAGAGATGGATAGACGCGAGGCTATGCGGCACTTGCACGATTGGAGAGACGTTTCTTTCAGACACATTTTCAGAAGCCCCGGACTAAGGGGTGGCTCTTTGATACTCTAGTGACACCCGCATTGATGTATGCAGTAGGAGTTTGGGCACCTGGGATCACGGAGGCGATGTGGATGCAGATTGAGAGGCCCCAGGTCATCATGATCTCACGCTTGCTGCGCAACAAGCCCTCCGTTCCACATGACATTATACGAGCTGAGCTTGGCACACCACCGATGCTAGTGGAGGCCCTCTTCCAGTTGGTGACCTTTATTCTGAGGATCAGAGAGCACCCCACCAGCCGACTCACCAGGCTTGCATTTGAGAGCTCCAGACTTTTAGCAGAGACAGGGCATGAGAGAGTATGGTATGCACAGACTTACCGATGGTTAGCACACCATGGTATGAGCATTACCGATCTCCTCCCTTTTCAGTATGACCTCTCTTCCCCCCACATTACCCTCTCTCGTTCGGAGAGGAATAGGATCATCCGTCAGGATCTACTAATCATCCGTCGGGATCTACTAATCATCCGTCAGGATCTACTACAGATACACATCAGGGAGACATGGATAGCACCACAGGAGCCTCTTCCCACAAAGAGGCAACACTACAGAGAGCACTTCCTGACTGTGACAGCGGATGGTTTCATTCAGAGACCACGATACATGGATACATACATGGCACCAGCTGAGAGAGTGGCCATTGGGAAGCTCAGAGTATCATCACACCAGCTTGAGATTGAGGTTGGGCGAGCGACACATACCCCGAGGGATGAGAGATTATGCAGGATATGTAGAGAGGAGGTGGAGGACGAGGAGCACTTCACATGTAGATGCCACGCATATGAGGACATCAGAGACCGCTACCCACAGCTCTTCAGGGGGGCAGAGAGATCAGGGCTTTATTGGGGACAGAGGACCAGCGCCCTCTAGGTCGTTTCCTAGTAGAGCTCAAGCACCATCGTACATCACTCCTCCAGCAGCAGATGGAGATACACCTGGCTCCCATCCCTCAGACTCATATTACAGATTTTTTCAGACCCACAGCCACTCGAGGACCCGGCTCGATGCGGGGTGTCACATTACACAGAGCAGAGGAGCTTAGACGACAGCGTCGACGACCGAGACCCCCACTCCGGAGAGTCAGTCCACACCAGAGAGAGATTCAGGCGATTCACGCACGCCATGACATGGAGATACGGAGACATCAGCAGCGCACCCCTATCGATCTGGACATTTAAACCATTTTGAGGATCGCCATGATGCCTTACCCACCGATGCATTATATTCTACACCCACTCCAGGCATTTAGAGGGTTGTGATACTATTGAGCCTCCCATCCCTATGCATATCATATTTGTATCACATCCATTGAGCATATAGAGTGCATACCCATAGCACCCCACACCCTTGATGCCAGTTAATGTCCACTCCTTTTATACCCGTTTTTTGTACTCACATTTTATTTTCCGTTAAGACCACAGTGGATTGGATCATACTGATGTATATGTTTTGTCTCATAGGCCGATTTTGGCCTCTAATAGACGTTAAAAAGTCTCTCTCTCTCTCTCTCTCTCTCTCTCTCTCTCTCTCTCTCTCTCTCTCTCTCTCTCTCTCTCTCTCTCTCTCTCTCTCTCTCTCTCTCTCTCTCTCTCTCTCTCTCTCTCTCTCTCTCTCTCTCTCTCTCTCTCTCTCTCTCTCTCTCTCTCTCTCTCTCTCTCTCTCTCTCTCTCTCTCTCTCTCTCTCTCTCTCTATATATATATATATATATATATATATATATATATATATATATATATATATATATATATATATATATATATATATATATTGGCCAAGTTATATGGGGCAGTACTAGAGACAGAATTGAGTACTCTCGCTGAGAGGAATGGTATCAGGGCTCGAGGACAGGCAGGTTTCAGAGGAGATTACTCTACCATGGACCACATCTTCACCCTGAGATGCCTGATTGACCAGGCAAGAGTGAGGAAGAGGAGATTATATTGCTTCTTTGTGGACTTCCGCAAAGCATTTGACACTGTTCCTAGGGAACGACTCTTCAGACGACTACTTGATATCGGAGTTCCACAGGAGATGATATGGGGGATCTACGCCTTATACGAGAGAGTATCTGGTAGAGTCAAATGTCGGGGGGGATTATTGGATCCGCTTGCTAGCACTATCGGGGTGAAGCAAGGATGCCCTCTTTCACCCACCCTCTTTGGTCTATATATTGATGAGATAGTGGAATTCATACAGAAGCAGGGAGGGGATGGCATCGAGGTACATGGGTCCACTATTCATATTCTTTTATATGCTGATGATATTGTATTGGTTTCAGAGTCTGCAGCAGGTTTACAGCATCACCTACATGGTCTAGATGACTTTTGCACACAGAGTGGTTTATCTGTGAACCTTGGTAAAACCAAGGTCATGATCTTTCATACATCAGCACAGGTACACAGGCATAGTTTGTTCACAGCAGCGGGTGGACCGATCGAGGTGGTTGGATCATATGTTTACTTGGGAGTGACATTTACAGAAGCTTCAGGGGTCTTCTCTATGTCTCAGGCAGCCAGTGACCGCATCACACGTGGATACACAGCACTAGCTCTGATGGAGAGACAGTGCCACCAGGCATATTTTCAGGAGCCCCACACAAAGGGGTGGCTCTTCGACACCTTGGTTACCCCAGCGCTCATGTATGGGGCAGCCATTGGGGCCGGGGTTAGCTACATCAGTATGGACAGCGTTGGAGAGGCCACAGATTCTCATGATTGCCAGACTTATCCGCAGCAAGCCTTCAATACCACATGATATCATTAGAGCAGAGCTCGCTGCGCCACCGATGCTAGTTGAGGTACTATTCCGGACAGTATGCCTATTACACAGACTTCGGAGCATGGATACAGAGCGCATGGCTTATCGTGCTTTCCAAGCATCACGTGATATGGCATTGGAAGGTGACACCTCCTCGTGGTATGCACAGACACGAGACTGGCTGGCCCACCATGGTTTTGATATAGACAGGCTACCACCACTACAGTACGACTTACATGCACCCCACCTATTCTCTCTCCCATCAGGAAAGGAATAGGGTCATTCGTCAGGAGATATGGCATACATACATACAGAGGACATGGGTGTGCCCCAGAGATACATTGCCTCCGAAAATGCTCTATTACCGTGAGCATTTTCTACATATATCGAGCGAGGGCTTCATTGAGATTCCGCGATACATGCAGACATACCTACCCCACCACCTTCGAGTTGTCATTGGGAAGCTCCAGGTGTCATCACATCAGCTCGAGATTGAGAGGGGTCGGTCTAGGGGAGTCCCCCGAGAGGAGAGGTGGTGCCCAATATGCCAGACAGAGGTAGAGAGTGAGGAGCATTTTGTTGTCAGATGCCCAGCATACTGAGACCTACGTGCACAATTCCAGATAGAGGAGTCGCTCCAGTTGTGCATAACTATGGGAGACCAGCGGCGGTTGGGACGCTTCCTCGTAGCGGTATATGAGAGGCGAGAGCAGTCACTACAGCCGACACATCAGACACGGAGGAGTATCCAGCAGACCATTACTCGGTTCTTTCAGCAAGCTCAGTTACACCAAAGAGGTCCATCTAGAGGGCTTACGCTCCACCAAGCAGCAACACAGAGAGCACGACGTCGACCACGCATGGTTGGATATCATCGACCACAACTTTATGGGGAGGATATCTCACGCATCAGGACACCCTATGACCACATGATGGAGCAGAGGCGTACCACCACCACCACCTGGGTTGTCTTCCTTCAGGAGGCACTCAGACAAGCACCGATGTACCACATACTACACCCACCTCCACCTATCACCGGTAGCTAGGGTATTTTACTCACTCACATTATGGGCCTGCCATGTATTAGGTGGCCATTATCTGCAGAGTCAGAGCCACCTCTTCCCAGCCTTTTCCAGCCCGATATAGCCTTTTCCAGCCCGATATAGCTTTATGTAGTAAGTACTTTTTTCATTTCATTTTCTGCACAGGGTTACTACACTTGTACATGGTTTTGTCTCATAGGCCAAGTTTGGCCTCAAGTAGACGTTAATATGACTTTCTCTCTCTCTCTCTCTCTCTCTCTCTCTCTCTCTCTCTCTCTCTCTCTCTCTCTCTCTCTCTCTCTCTCTCTCTCTCTCTCTCTCTCTCTCTCTCTCTCTCTCTCTCTCTCTCTCTCTCTCTCTCTCTCTCTCTCTCTCTCTCTCTCTCTCTCTCTCTCTCTCTCTCTCTCTCTCTCTCTCTCTCTCTCTCTCTCTCTCTCTCTCTCTCTCTCTCTCTGCCGCCCATCGAGGTCCTCTGCCGCCCATCGAGGTCCTCTGCCGCCCATCGAAGCCCATCACCTGCCCTCTGCTCTGCCCACCCCCTGCGCCTTGCCCGTCGAAGCCCTCTGCCGCCCATTGAAGCCATTTGTCGCCTTGCTCGTCGAAGCCCTCTGCCACCTTGCTCGTCGGAACCCTTAGCCGTCAGCAGCCGCAGAGCCCTTGGCCTCGTCTTCGAAGCTCTTCCGCAATCGCCCCGTCGAACCCCTCCTTTTGCCCCGTAGACCTAGATCCACTCATCGTCATATCTGAACCGTGCCGCCGCTCATTTCGTGCGCCGTCTCCTCTGACATCCCCCTTTTTAGGGTTTCGAGACTCTATTGAAGTATTGAAGTTCATATTTTGGAAATCTCAGAAATCATGGAAGTATTGAAGTAAAGTATTGACCTTGCTCTCTGAAGTGTGTCCCTGGCCCGGACTAATAACTGTTTCCTACAGTTATTAGCCACTCCCACCCTTGCTCCATCGCGCATCGGGCGCGCTCCCGTCTTCATCGCAAGTCTTTAGGCTCAGTACTCTGAGCATTCTTTCATCTTCGAATGCAATGAGCGCTACGGCTAAGAAGGACGATTTGACAAAAATGGAGGACAAACTGACCATAGCTATCAAAGAAAACAAGAAGATGGTGGACTCCACTATCACGGCCATCATCAGCCGCCTCTCAAAGCTCGAGAAGGAAGTAGAAACATATCATAAGGAGAGGGAAGCATGGCAAAAAGAGAAAGAAGAATGGACTAAGGAGAGGGCAAACATGAAAGAGGAATTGGAGCTCCTCAAAGCTTCAATGGTCTCTCTTACACCCGAAGAGGGAGAGATTAATATGAACAAGACAGAAGCTCTCAAAGAAGAACTCACCAAATCCGAGAGCATGGAAAACAAATTAGAAGCTACCAAAGAAGGGTGGATCGACATAGTGAAGAAGAACATCAAAAAAGAAGCCAAAGAGAAAGCACAAAAGGAAGAAGCCCTCATCGTGCACACCACTATTGAGGAAGAAAAGATGAGACATGCCCGCCGTCTCAATGTACGCATCACGGGCATTGAAGAAAAAGAAGGCTCTACCCCCGAGTCCGATGGGAAAACACTATGCAAGATACTCGGCTACAAAGAGGAGTCCCCCCCATTCATCAAGTCTTGGAGAACGGGACGAGACCCCACGAAGAAGAGAGCTCTCATTCTACACTTCCCTTCCGAAGATATAAGATCTACTTTCCTACGCAGGAGGGTGATTTTGAGAGCACTTGATGG
Source organism: Ceratopteris richardii (assembly GCA_020310875.1). Lineage (NCBI taxonomy): Eukaryota > Viridiplantae > Streptophyta > Polypodiopsida > Polypodiales > Pteridaceae > Ceratopteris > Ceratopteris richardii. The sequence goes on along the minus strand of CM035442.1, from coordinate 32,934,791 downwards.
CCCCCCCATCTACCTTGACGATGATCTCACACCCATGCAGGTAGCACACCGTCGTGCATGCATGCCGAGAGTACATCAAGCTCGCAAAGAAGGAAAGAAGGCTTCATACAGAGATGGTCGTGTCATCATTGATGGCAAGGCCATCCCATAGGGATTCGCGGCCTGTGAGACACTCGAGGAGATACACCTTGCAGTTTGGAACTGCAATGGAGATCTATGGACACACCCAGAGAGATTGGAAGAGGTGCGCAAAGACAAAGACATCATTATGCTCACAGAGACACATGAGAGCCCGAACCGGGGCCTACCTCGTGTCCACGGTTTTCAGTGGGAGTCCACATACAGAGAGTGTACACGTCAGCACACCACCCGAGGATCAGGAGGAGTAGCCATACTCTTTAGAGATGGACTTCAGAGCAGGATACAGATAGTCGCACGTGATTCACAGGCCAGATATCTTTGGATTCGACTCCAGCTCTCGCAGGAGCGGATCATCTTCATAGCATTATGCTACTTTGCTCCTTCTAGCTCGCGTTTCGCTATCATAGATCGAGAGGAGGACTCACCATACACTTGCTTGTCAGAAGAGATTACAGAGTACTCTGCATTAGGGGAAGTCTTCCTTATGGGAGACTTCAATGCCAGGACAGGCAATGATCAGTGTGAGATATTTGACCCAGAAGACCCGGAGATACTACATACCATAGAGGATGAGTCTACAGCTCGAGCTTCAGCTGACCCTACACACACTCACTATGGCACTCACCTACTCAGACTAGGCTCTCGACATAATCTCGTTATCTACAACGGGATGACTCAGTGGCCTACCTCAGGAGGATTGACATGCATACCACACTCAGTCACAGATGGCGGGGGAAGTACAGTAGATTACGTCATGGGGTCCAGAGAGGCCATCCACCTACTTACCTCATTCACCATCCCACCCATACCCATTGGGGCCGATCACACATACCTCGCACTCTCCCTGAAGGGAGACACCCCTACACGCATACCCGCAGCACGCATCCCACACACCACCATCCACTTCACACACGAGCTAGCTCACATATATGCGGCTCGAGTCGAGCAGGGTCTTCTCTTACTTCATCCTGACACTCCACTATCCCTACTCACCTCTCAGATAGCATCAGTTCTTCAGACATCAGCCATCAGCTCCTTCCCACACACCATCCATTCTCGTCACACACCTCCTCCGGGGACTATGCCACAACATCGTTGGTATGATGAGGATTGCAGAGATCTTTACCGCCGACTACGAGCTCAGCGAGCATTGGGAGAGATCACAGAGAGAGAGGCCAAGGGACAGGTGAAGACTCTCACACGTCGAAAGAGGCGAGCCTTTGAGGAGGCACAGGAGCTTGAGCTATACCATCTCTTTATGAGTATGGACAGTGCTGCAGCATGGCGCAGCCTACGAGAGCCACGCCCGACCACACCTATTGGAGACCCACACACATGGCATGATTATGCTCAGAGGTTATATGAGGTACCTAGGCAGCCTCCCATTCCCCAGCCACTTGAGCCTCGCCCTACTAGTTCTTCTCTCTTCACAGCAAAGATGGTTGAGAGGGCCATACGACGACTTCGACATGGACGTTCGACAGACCACGCAGGATTGAAGAGCGAGCATCTCATATATGCAGCCTCCACTATAGCCCCGTTGATTGCACATGTCTTCAACCGGGCTATAGGAGAGGGCTTCCCAGAGGAGTGGACTAGGCACACCATTGTGCCTATCCACAAATCTGGCGACACCCTGGATCCAGGGAACTACAGGACCATCATGATTGGCCACACCATGGCCAAACTATACGGTGCCATACTTGAGGCAGAGCTCAGTTCATATGCAGAGACTGAGGGGCTACGAGCACGAGGCCAGGCAGGTTTTCGACGAGCTTTCTCTACTATTGATCACATCTTCATTCTGCGCTGCCTCATTGATGGGGCAAGGGTGCGGAAGAAGAGGCTATATTGCTGCTTTGTGGACTTCCGCAAAGCTTTTGATACAGTGCCGCGAGAGAGGCTCTTCCAACGCCTCCAGAGCTTGGGAGTACCATCAGGGATGATTTGGGCCATCTATGCACTCTATGAGCAGGTGACTGGGAGGGTACGGTGTCCAGGAGGTATGTCTGAGGCCATTGCTAGCACCATCGGTGTTAAGCAAGGCTGCCCACTCTCTCCCACTCTATTTGGTCTCTACATTGACGAGATTGAGGACTACATTCTCCGAGCTGGAGGAGAGGGTGCAGACCTCGCAGGTACACATGTCCACATTTTATTATATGCCGATGACATTGTCTTGATTTCAGAGTCACCCGAGGGATTACAGCGCCACCTTGAGGCCCTGGATGAGTTTTGTACACAGAGGGGCTTGACAGTAAACCTTGGCAAGACCAAGGTCATGATCTTCCACACCTCCCCCATGGTGAGGAATGGAGCAGGATTCAGAGCTGGTGGTGGACAGATTGAGGTGGTCACTTCCTATGTCTATCTCGGAGTCACATTCACGAGCTTGCCTGGCCCCTTCAGCATGAGACAGGCAGCCACCGATAGACTCACACGTGGATATGCAGCTTTAGCCATGTTAGAACGGAGATGTCACCAAGCACACTTCCAGGAGCCCCGCACGAAGGGCTGGCTATTTGACACACTGGTCAGACCAGCTATGATGTATGCTGCGACGGTTTGGGCCCCAGGTCTCACAGTCACCCAGTGGAGTGCGATCGAGAGGCCACAGGTACGTATGATCTCGCGATTATTTCGTGGGAAACAGTCGGTGCCACATGACATCATCAGGGAAGAGCTAGCTGCACCACCCATGGCAGTAGAGGCACTATTCCAGACTATCTGCTTTATTCAGAGGATTAGGGACCTCCCTACAGATAGACTCACACACAGAGCTCTTGAGGCATCTATACAGATATCAGAGTTAGGATATGAGAGAGCTTGGTACACTCAGGTTAGAGTCTGGTTTGATAGTCATGGACTTGATATGGACAGATTGCCGCCTTTTCAGTATGACCCAAACTCACCTCACATCCACCTCTCTCGTCGTGAGAGGAATGTTGTGCTCAGACAGGATCTCTGGCAGCTCTACATTAGTCAGACATGGCACACACCACACATGGGATCGAGACTATCGCACTATCGAGACCAGTTCATAGACATACTAGCTGACGGTTTCATCCAGCGACCACGCTACATGGATACTCACATGCCTCATAGCTTGAGGGTAGCGATTGGCCAGCTGAGAGTCTCATCACACCGACTCGAGATTGAGACGGGCAGAGCCGCAGACATTCCCAGAGAGGAGCGGATATGCAGAGTATGCAGAGTAGAGATGGAGGATGAGGAGCACTTTGTATGCAGATGTAGCGCATATGATGGCATCAGAGGCAGATACGAGACTCTGTTTGCAGGGCAGCCCACCCTCCGAGAGATCATGGACTCTAGAGACCAGCGACAGTTCGGGCGATTCTTACTAGAGATACAGAGTCACAGAGATTCCCTACTCCAGCCTACTGTAGCACTCCATACAGGAGGGAGACAGAGTCAGCTCACTGACTTCTTTATTCCACGACGTGCTGCAGCCCTCCCCCCCTCAGCCCACATACCGAGCGGGGTGACTCTTCAGCAGGCTCAGATATCTCGAGCTAGGAGACGACCCCGTGCTATAGGATATCGGGCCCCGAGACTTCACCGACACCAGATTGCGGAGATCCAGGCTTGTGACCATCGCGCCATGGAGGAGAGACGATCCCAGATGATGGCCGATCCCGTTGCAGCCATCAGGGTGGCCCTGACTCCACCTCCACCTATGTATCACATATTACATCCCACCCACTAGCACAGGATGGAGCTAGTTAGTCGTTTTAGATGCATTCTCATGGTTGTTGTACTACCCTTTTGCATATAGACTATCATAGATATCGCACTCCATACACCCCCCACCACTTTCATGGGTATCCCCACATGCATACTACGGAGATCTATATCAGCTTAACCAGTTTCTTTTCAGCACTTTTATCTTTCCTGATTGACAGAAGATACACCCATGTACATCGATTTGTCTCATAGGCCGAGTTCGGCCTCCTAATAGACGTAAAAACACTTTCTTTCTTTCTTTCTCTCTCTCTCTCTCTCTCTCTCTCTCTCTCTCTCTCTCTCTCTCTCTCTCTCTCTCTCTCTCTCTCTCTCTCTCTCTCTCTCTCTCTCTCTCTCTCTCTCTCTCTCTCTCTCTCTCTCTCTCTCTCTCTCTCTCTCTCTCTCTCTCTCTCTCTCTCTCTCTCTCTCTCTCTCTCCCCCCCTCCCCCCCCCCCCCCCCCCTCTCTCCCTCTCTCCCTAGTCAAATTTCCTTGTTTCCTTGTCCACAAGAAAAGTTGCATGGGATGTTGCAGGTCGGAATAAAATTTCATTGTTTCCAAGATGACCCTAGATCATGAACCCTAGTGTCACATGTAGTATGAGCTTAGCCGCAAACACATGAATGTAAGATCGCATTTCCTCATGTATCCAATAGGGATCAATCATCAAGAAGAGGCATACCATAGAAATGCTACTAAAACCTAGCTTGCAACCAAAGCTCAAGGTGTTGAGCAATGTGAATGGATAACTAACGACAAACTTCCAACGAACGGACTCAAAAATTGGGAGAATAACAAAATCAAAATCAATACCGAGTACGTAGGGTTTTGCTTTGTTTAAAGGTAATGCATAAAAAGACATTCCTATTTTATTAATCCCAATACATTGCAATAATGGTCCACATGACCACAAAAAATGCTTTGTGGTCAATTGGTGATCTTAGGCAAAAGTGGCCGACCTAGAGCATTTCAAACCAATACCAAGACATAAGATAGGACCAAAAGGACAACAATGACACTGTAAAGCAATAAAAGAAGAATGGACTTCTTCTTGCACAAGGAAAGAAAGGCCATAGAATGTTGGCTTCCAAAATAAAGTTCTTGAGATAAAAAGCAACAATGCTCCTTCAAGTATATGAGGCGTCGGTGACAAAAATCTCAAATGAAAAGAATAGAGATGCAAGCGTATTGATGCTGAAATTGATGTAGTACAAAGATTTTGTTACCAGACTACCGATATCAAAGCTTTAGTGCATGTATCACAATAACATTGCTCATTCTCTGGCATTAACAGATTTATGAAAATGACCAAAAAGCTTAAACTACATTAACAAGGGAATTCATTATGTATACCTGGATAAGCCACACAACATTCTCACTATACAGCTCATTGTTGACAAACCAACTAGCCAGCTGATCCCACTCACTTTGTTTCCTTCCATAAATTGAGATTCTATATTCTGCCATCTGTACAATAACGTTACAAAAGATATTATTTTCAATACATATATTAATGATATAGGCCAACAGAATATAGTATCACTACCAATCCAAAAGGAAAGTGGAGAAAGAACAAAGCTGAAGTACATTAAATTTAATTGACACAATCCAGAACTAGGCAATTATAAGCAAAGCTTCCCTTGACAGGGAAATTGGAACCAACCCAAGAGTGTCCAGTGGATACCAACATCAAGGAGTAGGGATTTCATATGAACAGATAAACATATCTGCTACAAATTTCTTCATGACAGTAGCCTGACATGATAATAAATGGCTGCTCAGTGCTACATGAAGTAAAACATATCAAGTTCTAACATGATAATAAATGGCTGCTACATGAAGTAAAACAAATTTTTGGAAGTCATTCACTACAATGATAAATTATCATACAATTTGCGCAGCCATCATAAACTCTTAAACAATTATATGTATTGCAAAAATGTATTCCAATGCAGGGCCTTTGTACAAGAGTCTAAAATCATTATCCTCATGTACTTGAGGGTCATTAAATCGGTATGACTACTCACTTCTTGGACAAAATATATGATTAGCTTGATCACTCTCAAACTGTGACTATTTTACTCAATTCTCTTAAATGGGATACGAATTCAACATACTCAAAACGGTCCCTTATGATGTAATTTTTTTCAAATATACCGTACTGAAGCTAACCATTGAGTGATTGCCTCTAATCATCAAACAAGTGTAGCAAAATAAATTACAAGTTTTTGCTGCTAAACTGTTTGATTTCTGGGTTCTCACTACTCTTGAGTGCATATTCCCATTCACACTAAATGATACTCTACACATCTGTGTGGCAAAACTAATCTACAATATCTTCTTGTAAAGATTTGAGTGTTATAACAGAAGGGTTAAGCCATTATCAAATAAGAAGATATGAAAAGCCATCTACATATCACAGCTTTAAAATATGATAATTTAAGGACCACAAAGGGTTCAATTAGATATGATGAATCTGGTGGGTCATAACAAGTATAGCTTTATACAGCTTTTGACAATTAAAATTCATTATAATAACCTCTACGGTTCATATATGCATTTCAGAATATGTAAAAAATGTACATGAAAAATCATTTTTTTAAAAAAAGACAATTAATTTTGTCTCCAAATCTGAGTAATTCAAGCGTTCAACCAAATTCTCTATGCTCATGTGTTATGCAAAATATATCTTGATACAACCTTATAAAGGCACTGAATGCATGAAAGGTAGGTTGAAAAGATTAAGCTCAATTTAATTTTATAACTTTGTAAAACCAAGTGTTGGCCTTGGTTGTAGAAGAGAATGTCAAGGTATTCTTGCCATAACAGACATTTTTCCTTTGAAATATACGCAAACCGTTAACAAGAACAAGAATCAAAATGAACCACGATAGTTATTGCAAGGAGCATTAAACAACAACATTCCCAGAGATAAAAGTGGCAACCACATAACATTACTCACCTGGTACTTGCTTTGTGCAAGGTCTTGAAAAACTTGCTTGGTCAGTTCTGCCAGAAAACGACCTGTACCAAAGTAAAACAAAACCACTCAGAGGGACCTAGAACCACTACTGAAATAAAGCATTGAGAACAGTGCATGTTAGTCTTTGATGTTATAAAAGAGTACTAAAAGATGCCATTATCGATCATTCATGGTCCATGAGAGAATGAAGAGCTTTCTCCTGCATCTCTTCGCAAACACTAAGCAGTTACAAATAGATACAAGATTAGCCAAAAATCTTCTATATCAGCAACCCATTGGAAAAATATGGTGGAATTTATTATGCAGGATATGCTTGGATTTATTGCTTAGTATTCAATTCAATTGACATGAGAGTTTGAGCTCAGTTGGTACTTTTCGACAGAAAATATAGGTACTGTAATGACAACAGATATGTATGATTTGCAGATACAACGTGAGAAAAGAATGAGTTGAACTCAATGTCTCAATACTGATTAACAGAAAGGGAACCGGAACTCATGCTTTATCATAAAGTATGAATAGATAAATTCTTAACCGACAACCAATATTATCATCAAAAAATAACCACAATCCTCCAAAAAGTCTCAACTACACAACGTGGAAGATGGAGAAAAGGGGGGAAAAAGGAGAGGGGTGTGTGTGTGTGTGTGTGTGTGTGTGTTAAGCCTTACACAGAGAGAGAGAGAGAGAGGGGGGGGGGGGGGGGGGGGGGGGGAGAGAAAGAAACAAAAAAATAAATAGATGAAAGCAAGCATTATACAACATTTAGTACTGAAAATACGTACTTAAAGTTTCCTTATTCACATGATGCATGTTCTCATGTGAAGTACCACGTGTTAGAAGCAGCCATATGGATGGACGGCTGTCGAGGCAGGTGTGGGCCAAAACGTTCTCCATCAAAGGCTGTGGTGATCTAGTGTTACGTCCCCAAAATTAAAGGACATCTGGATGGGCATCTGTAGTTAAAATTGTCCAGCCAAATATGAGCTGGCCACCTAGTATGAACTGGCTGCCAAATATGAGCTGGCCGCCCAGTGTGAACTGGGCCGCCAAATATGAGCTGGCCGCCCAGTGTGAACTGGGCCGCCTCCTCATTTGAGCCTATAAATAGGACCCATGGGCTCATTTGTGAGACATAGCTAGCGTGAGGCATTTGGACTCTTGGCCCTTTGGTAGATCCCCGTCACCTGTACTGGTTTATTTTGTGTGTGTGTGTGTGTGTGTGTTTGGGGGGGGGGGGGGGGGGGGGAGGGCTGGTGGTATGGGATGCCAGTCCCTTGGAGGTGGCTGCCCACTTGGCTGCAGGCTCCCAGCCTCAGGGGTGAGCCCGTATTGGCTCTACGGCTGGGAGGTGAGTCTGATGTCCACCCTTCTATGAAAGAGGCCGCGGAGAGCTATGTCGTGGTGTGCTCGGTTGCTCCAAACGCCAAGGGAGTGGGCTGCTGCATGAGGAGAGAGAAAGTAGAGAGAAAGTAGAGAGAGAAACTTGCGCAGAAATTTGGAGAAGAAGATGGAGAAGTTGAAGAAGTCCCAATCAAGTTATGAGAGATTTGGGACCAAGTCATATTGATAAGTGACTTTTAGGTCATTTGGGCATGTTCACACATGGGCAATGACCAAAAGTTATTAAATTAATGTTAATGCTTATAACTCCCCAATTTGGGATCCAAAAAATATAACAAAAATATGTCTGGAAAGCTCTCGAAGAGAGCTTTCACATGGAAGAGTCAAAATATACAAAAGGAGAGTCCTTGGGGCCTTTATCCCCAACAACCTCCCACTTAAAGGACCAAGGTGGCTCCTTTAAGCTAAGTAACTCCTACCATCTTTATACATAGCTGATGTTGTGCCTTGGGTAGACACTTCGTGAGAGCATATGCATGATTTTGTGAAGTATTGACCTTGATCAAAGTGATCAGGCCATCCTCTAACACCTCTCTGATGAGGTGATATCTCACATCAATATGCTTTGTGCGAGCATGAAACATGGCATTCTTCGCCAAACATATGGCACTCTGGCTATCACATTCAAGAACAGGTGCCTTTTCAAGCATCCCAAACTCACTTCATAGGCGGGCTAACCAAATGGCTTCTTTGGAAGCCTCTGTGGCTGAAATATATTCAGCCTCTGTAGTAGATAGTGCAACTATCCTCTGAAGTTTAGAGCACCATGAAATAGCTCCACCTACAAGGATGTATACATAGCCACTTGTGGACTTGCATGTGTCCACATCACCTACCATGTCTGAATCACAAAATCCTTTTAACTCCAATGGTACCTTTCCATAACACAAGCATTTACTTTTGGTCCATTTCAAATATCTCAAGATAGATTTGATTGCATCCCAATGAGCTCTACCAGGATTAGCCATGAACCTGCTAACAACTCCCATTGCATGAGCAATGTCTCGCAGAGTAGCAACCATAGCATACATAAGTGAACACAAGCTGATGCATATGGAACACTCCATGTAATTGGCTGCATCATCATCTTTGGGACAGTCACCCTTGGAAAGCTTAACATGTGGCTGCAATGGCACTCCAAGAGGCTTAGCATCAGCCACATTAAATCTGTCCAGCACTTTTTCAATGTACTTTTCTTGGGATACCTGCAAAGTATGCTGCTGCCTATCCATTTTTATACGCATACCAAGACTATGCTCAGCTTCCCCAAGGTCTTTCATTGAGAATGCAGAGTTCAGCTGCTGTTTTAGAGCATTCAGAGTGCTCTTTTTCTTCCCAGCCAGCAGCATATCATCTACATATAGTACAAGAATAATTGGGCTGCCATCTTCATCCTTTTTGGTGTAGAAACAGTAATCTGCATGGCTTCTTTTAAACCCATGTTTGAGCATAAATGCATCAAACTTCTTTTACCATTGTCTGAAGGCTTGTTTCAGTGCATATAAGCTCCTTTTCAGTTTGCATACCAGATGCTCTTCTCCAAGAATGGCATATCCTTATGGCTGTTTCATGTACAGCCCTTCGTCTAAATCACCATGCAAAAAGGCTGTTTTAACATCCAATTGGAATAATTCCAAATCCAAGGCAGATGTGAGAGCAAACAACACACGTAAAGTGGTGAAAGTGAGAACACTTCTTGGAAATCAATGCCCTTTTTTTAGGCATATCCCTTGGCAACCAACCTTGCCTTATACTTGGGTTTGCCATCAACAGTTTTGATTTTGTACACCCACTTGTTGGGAATGGCCTTTCTTCCTTTGGGTAACTCAACCAAATCCGAAGTATCATTTGCATGCAAGGCCTTTATCTCTTCCTGCATGGCTAACTCCCACTTTTTCTTGTGCTCACATAGCTTTGCCTCTTTATAAGTAAGAGGCTCACCCTCATCTGAGAACATGATATAATGTATAGAGGGATCATATCTATTCACTGACCTCCTAGGACGTATAGATCCTCCTACCCAATGATCCACATTATCAAGCAATGGATCTACATCAGAAGGTACATTAACTTCTTCATTGTTAACGGGCTGCTGTACATCATTTTCAGCCCTGTTTTCAACATGAATAGGTGGCTGCATATGCCCTTCAAGAGCCTCACGTGGCTGCATATGCCCTTCAAGAGCCTCATGTGGCTGCATATGCTCTTCAGGAGTCTCATCTTGCTGTCCATTATCTTCTGGCTCAAAAACCACTAGATCATCAATATTTTCAGTCCTTTGTGGTGCATCCTAAGAGTCAAAATTGGGCCGAATAGGTGGCTGGCCATGCTGAAATCTGACCCTTTTATGGTCATCTCTTGAGGCACAATTGTTTTGAAGCAGCCTCGCCTCATTATAAACAACATCCCGGCTGCGTACAACTTTCTTGAAATGAGGTATCCAAATTCTATAGCCCATCTCACCTTCTTCACCATATCCCATGAAGAGGCCTTTTATGGACTTAGCATCAAGTTTGTTTCTCAGCTCAGGCCTTATATGCACAAAAGCCTTGCAATCAAAAACACGTAAGTGATCATATGTAGTAGGTTTGCGAAACCCATAGTACAAGAAGAGGTTTAAAAACGAGATTTAAATTGACATTTAAATCCTTTAAATGGTAGAGGTTTATAAAATCCAAAATGAAAATCGGGGTTTTTATTCACTCTGGCAAATTTTTATTTTTTTGAAACATAAAGTTATGTATCAATGCATATTTAACACCATTTTTATATACCTGACATGAATAACAATTGCAAGCAATGTCAATGATCAATGATCATACAAAACAAACATGTAAATACTAAATAGTAAACCTCAATAAAAATCGATTTTTTAAGGAAAAAACTTCAATAAAAATCGTTTAGTACGTTTTCACGATTTTAAAAACGTTTTTTATTTAAAAATCGACGATTTAAACGTACTATGACCGGACCAAACCTCTTCAGAGATGTCACCTTTCAAAGACATATGAGGGGATCTATTGCATATATGTACTGCAATTTTCAAAATCCATGAGGGAGATTAGCTGTGGACAACATGCATCTCACCCTCTCACAAAGTGTCCTATTATAGCGTTAAGCCACAACATTAGAAGAGGGGATGTATGGAACAGTAAGCTCCCTCTTAATGCCCAAATTTTCACAAAATTTCTTAAATTCAGCACTTGTGTACTCACCCCCATTATCTGTGCTTGGCATTTCAGCCTTTAACCTATTTGGATGGTCACAAATGCATGAAAACGCTTAAACGCAGCAGATGCTTCATCCTTAGACTTAAGCAATTGAACCCAAATTTTTCTACAGAAATCATCAACAAAAGAAATGCAATACAAAGCACCCCCCATAGATTCGGTAGGCATGCTACATACATCAGAATGAACAAGACCAAGTACACAAGACTTACGAGACACACCAGAGTAAAAGGAACGCTTCACTTGCTTTCCATATTGACATTCATTACAAAAATCAAGCTTTGTGCCTTTAGCATCAAGCTTCTTTAAGTTACAAAGCTTAGTGAGACCCTTTGGGCTCATATGGCCAAGTCTCTTATGCCACAACTCCATATGGTAGTGAACTGCAGCCAAAGCAATAAACTTCCCGGATAAGGCTTTTCCATGCAAGCAATAGAGAGTTCCCTTCTTTGTGCCTTTCACAATCAGTCTTGACCCCTTTGTCATTTTCCATGATCCTCTCTCAAAGAGAATGCTATAGCCATGCATATCCATTTGACCCACAGAAAGCAAGCTTTTCTTCATCCCTGGTACATAACGCACATTATGCAAAACCAGCTCATTAGTGTCAATTGTAGAGAAATGCACTGTGCCAATACCCTCAATGGAACATGCGTGATTGTTTCCAAGGTATACATGGCCATGGCTACCTCCAGTAAAAGTAGAAAAACACTCCTTGATAGGAGTCACATGAAAAGAAGCACCAGAGTCAACAATCCATGTCTAGGCCAATGCATCATTAACGGTCAGCAAAGCATCAATAAGATCACTCTTGGAATCTACAGCTTCTTTAGCACAAAACCTACCCGTCTTGTTTTGCTTAAGCGTTTACCAAAACCTAAACGGCTTTCTTTCAATATGTGCCTTGTAATAGCGGCAATGAGGTTTCTTGTGACCTTTCCTGCCACATTGATAGCATGTCACATCATTGCTATTACCCCTTTCCTTGCTCTGACTCTTGTTCCTTTGTGCATTATTACTCCTCTTATCCGTTCTACCTCTAACCATGTTGGCTGAGCTTCCACCTTCACCACCTGCTTTTCTCATGATCTCTTCATGAAGTATAGAACCCCTAACACCATCAAAGGTTAGGTTGGGGTTATTGGACAATGAGACTACCAATGTCTCCCAAGAGTCAGGCAATGTCATAAGCAAGAAAATGGCTTTAAGCGTGTCACCAAAAGAGCCATACCTGAGTCCTCCAACTGTGACAAAGTACCTGTAACGAGAGATAAGTGTTCAGCTCCACTCCTGGACTCATCTAATTGCATGCCAACAAGCTTCCGCATCAAATGCACTTGGTTAACAGGAGTAGTGTTTTCATAAGTTGCTTTCAGCTTTGCCCATATTTCTGAAGCAGAGGTCAAACCTTTGAGATCTACCAAGATTTCATCAGAGACAACCATCTTGATATATGCAACATCCTTCTTGTTCAAGATCAACCATGCATCTTGTGATATGTCCTCTGGTTTTTCCGCCTCCAATGCCCTATCACAATCCTTCAAAAAGAGAATACCTTGCACTCTCTCCTTCCACAAGTCGAAACCTGTTCCATCAAATCGTCGAATCTCAAATAGATTCTTCACGTCTAAAGAAGATGCCTCCAAAATTGCACAATGAAGAGGTTAGTGTGCTGAAATTTTGGGCAAAACGCACCAAAATCAGGGTATCATCTCTAAAAATGGTGCACAATAGCTTCAAACACTTGTAGGAGCAAAATGGAGCACAAAATCAAAATCTGAAATTTTCTGAAAAATTTTGCAAATTCCAGCAAGCTAATTTGGGCTTGAAATCGACAATAATTTGACTTCTTTTGACCTCAACGTTCATACATAACGCTATAATGCAGCCTTTAGAACCAAATAGGAGCAAAAGCCCCAAATTTTGCTTCAGAAATTTCTGAAATTCTCAGAAAAATGCCACAAATTACTGTACATATGCAATTTCTTTTGCCACAATCCAATACATAGGGTACTAGACCTGTGTATTGCTGCTATGAGCTGTGAAACACCTGTTTAGACCTTCAAAACACCTGAAAAGTTATGGGCTGTTGAGATTCCCAAAGTGATCCTCTTGGCCCCGGAGCAACTTTCTTCGCGATGAAACTCTCTAAAAATCACAAAATTTGCTTCAGCTTTGCTCCAAGCTGAAGTAATCCTCCAAAAACAACACTTTTATTGTGAAAAAAGAAGGTTTTTCGCGATGAAATTCTCCCAATTGCAAGAAAACACCTTTAGTTTAACATAGACTGAATTAGAAAAGTACTTGGAGCAGCTTTGTCGTGATAGGGCAGCTCAATGCTCTGATACCAGTTGAAAGAGGCTGCGGAGAGCTATGTCATGATCTGCTCAGTTGCTCCAAACGCCAAGGGAGTGGGCTGCTGCGTGAGGAGAGAGAAAGTAGAGAGAGAAACCTACGCAAAAATTTGGAGAAGAAGATGGAGAAGCTGAAGTTGAAGAAGTCCCAATCAAGTTATGAGAGATTTGGGACCAAGTCTTATTCATAAGTGACTTTTAGGTCATTTGGGCATGTTCATACATGGCCAATGACCAAAAGTCATAAAAATAATGTAAATCCTTACAACTCCCCAATTTGGGGTCCAAAAAATATAACAAAAATATGTCTAGAAAGCTCTCGAGAGCTTTCATATAGAAGGGTCAAAATATACAAAAGGAGAGTCCTTGGGGCCTTTATCCCCAACATTCTATTGTTTGTGAATATGGCTTGTGTCTTGTCTTGTCAAGCAGGGAGGATCGTGAAGGTCATAACATTAGTATCAGCGAAGCTATATGCTCGCCTTGAAAAGGAAAGACAACGTGCACAAAACTATTGGAGCTCATGGAGCCGTGATGGCTCAGCTTGATATGCTTCTCACTTGATGAGTCGAAATGTGCAGCTCAGGATTAATCTGCATTTATAGGTGCTCTTTCAGAATTGCAAGACTCCGAACCACTTGCATTTGAAGATAAGCTTAAAGCCATCTTCTTGTTGATGATTTTACATGATGCATGGGAAACATTGGTTGTTTCAATTTCAAATAATCCCAATCTTACCTTTGATGGTGTAAGCAGTTCTATTTGAATGAGGAAATCACAAGGAAATCCACTAGAGAGGGTAGTGGTTCAACCAATGTGGCTAGAGGAAGAACAGAAAAGAAAAGTGGACATGTACAGTGCAGCAAGAGCAAAAGCAAAGGCAAGGTTGAAGTGACTTGTTACCAATGTGGTGAGAAAGACCACAAGAAGCGTGATTGCAAACTCGAAAGAAAGAAGAACACGGGTGACAACAATAAAAAGGACACCAAAAATAAAGCACATGACAAGTCAAAGGACAAGGACAAAGAGAAGGTGAATGTGGCTTCAAGTGTAATCATTGAGGAGCTATCAGATTCAGAAGATATTCTTTGTGCTACTATGGAAGCACATAATGCCAAAGTTAATGATGCTTTTGATAATATTCATGCAAAAGATATGCACATCACTAAAAGAGATCTGATTGATGCCTTACTACGAGCGATGCTTTGTCGCAAACATGGAATATGGATTCAGGTGCATCGTTCCATGTTACTCCTAATTGAGGAGTGTTTTACTACCTGTCATCCAACCAACAATGGACATAAATTTCTTGGAAATAATCGTGCTTGTTCTATTGAAGGTATTGGCACAATGCATCTCACTAAAGATGGCACTAATGAGCTGGTTTTGCATGATGTAATGTATGTACCAAGCATCAAGGAAAGTCTATTGTATGTTGAGCAAATGGATATGCATGGATATAGTACCCCCTTTGAGAATGGGTCACGGAAGCTTATCAAAGGCTCTACACTAATTGTCAAAGGTACAAAGAAAGAGACTCTTTATTGCTTGAATGATAAAGCCTTGCTTGGCAAGCTTATTGCTTTGGCTGAATCCATTCACATGAGCTAGAAAGGCCTTGATAAACTATGTAATTTGGACAAGTTTGATGCTAAAGGCTCAAAACTTGATTTTTGTAATGAATGCCAATATGAAAAACAAGTGAAGAGTTATTATTACTCACGTGTCCCTCATAAGTCTAATGTATTAGATCTTGTTCATGCTAATGTTTGTAGCATGCCCACCAAATCTATGGGGTGTGCTCTTTATTTTGTTTCTTTTGTTAAGCACTACTATAGGAAGAGTTGGGTATATTTCTTAAAATCTAAATATGAAGTCTTTGCCTCATTTAAGAAATTTCATACCTTTGTGACAACCCAAACAAGTAGAAAGCTGAAATGCTTACGTATTGATAATGGAGGTGAGTTTATAAGTGTTGAATTCAATAGATTTTGTGAAAATCTTAGTATTAAAAGGAAGCTAACAGTCCCATACACCCACCTCTTCTAATGGTGTGGATGAAAGGTATAACATGACTTTATATGAGAGGATGAGATGCATGCAATCCAGAGCTAATCTCCCTCATGGATTTTGGGGAGAGGCTTTGAAAACTACAGTTCATGTTTGCAATTGATCCCCTCGCAAGTCTTTAAAAGGTGGCATTCCAGAAGAGGTTTTATCTCGCAAACCAACTTCATATGACCACCTAGGCATCTTTCGTTGTGATACTTTTACGCATATAAGGCCTGAGTTGAGAAGCAATTTAGATGCTAAGTCCATGTAAGGAATCTTCATGGGTTATGAAGATAAAGGTGAAATGGGCTACAGGATATGGTTACCTCAACTCAACAAGGTAATACATAGCCCGAATGTTGTATTTAATGAGGTAAGGCTCCTCAAAAACAATTATGCCTCTAAAGGTGACCATAAAAGGGTCAAATTTCAGCTTGTACAGCCACCTGTTAAATCTGATTTGAACCCTTGGGACTCACCACATATGGCTGGAAATGACAATGAGCCAGTAATTATTGAGCCAAAGATGATGTAGGATAGCAAAATAACGCTCCAGAAGGGCATATGCAGCCACCTATTCATGCTGAAAACAGGGCTGGAAATGATGTACAGCAGCCCATTAACAATGAGGAAGTTGATGGACCTCCTGATGTAGATCCATTGCCAAAGAAAGTGGACAATTCAGTAAGACGATCTACACCTCCTAGGAGGTTTGTGAACAGATATGACCCCTCTCTACATTACATTATATTATCAGATGAGGGTGAAGCTCTCACTTTTAAAGAGGCAAAGCTATGTAAGCATAAGAAGAAGTTGGAGTTAGCCATGCCAAAAGAGATAAAGGCCTTGCATGCAAATGATACTTGGGACTTGGTTGAGTTGTGGAAAGGTAGGAAAGCCAATCCCAACAAGTGGGTATACAAAATCAAAATTGTTGATGGCAAAACCAAGTATAAGGCAAGGCTGGTTGCTAAGGGATATGACCAAAAAGAGAGCATTGATTTCCAAGAAGTGTTCTCTCTGGTGGTTAAAACGATCACATTACATGTGTTATTTGCTCTCATAGCTGCCTTGGATTTGGAGTTATTCCAAATGGATGTTAAAACAGCCTTTTTGCATGGTCATTTAGACGAAGAGCTCTACATGAAACAGCCAAAAGGATATGCAATTCCTGGAAAAGAGCATTTGTTATGCAAGCTGAAAAGGAGTCTATATGGGCTGAAACAAGCCCCCAGACAATGGTATAAGAAGTTTGATGCTTTTATGCTCAAACATGGGTTCAAAAGAAGCCATGCAGACCACTGTTTGTAAACTAAAAAGGATGAAGATGGCAGCCCGGCCTTATCACTTTGATCAAGGTGAATACTTCAAAGAATCTTGCAGATGCTCTCACGAAGTGTCTACCCAAGGCACAACATCAGCTATGTATACAGATGGTGGAAGTTACATAGCTTAAAGGAGCCCACTTGGTCTTTTAAGTGGGAAGCTGTTGGGGGATAAAGGCCCCAAAGATTCTCCTTTTGGTATATTTTGAACCTTCCATGTGATAGCTCTCTAAAATTGGAAAGTTATAGGCATTTACAATATTTTAATGACTTATTGGTCATTGGCCATGTATGTATATGTGTGTATGTATGTATATGTGTGTATGTATGTATATGTGTGTGCCATAAATATCAGTAACTTCACCATACATAGGCCGCAAAAAAGGAGTTTGTTATTTTCAAAAAGTTCACAGAGAGAGCTGCAACCTGGAAGGGTCTAAATGTACACACAGGTACAAAATGAAGAACGGAGTCCTTGGGGCCTTTTACCCCAACATCCTGTTACACCAAATACATGATCTTTTGAAAGTTTTTGAGCTTTGGGTGATAATGGGCACTATGTACTTATGACTCAATAAACCTAAGATTAAATATTATATTAAAAAAGTCATAAGCTGAACCTTCTTTATACCATCATCCAGCTGCCCACTTCCATTTAAAACTACCTTTATCCTGATTAGTATATCCAACAATTGAGTAGATAATACACAAATAGAGTTTTCAACATATAAGCAAATCTAGCTCAGCTCTAGTTCCCCTTGTGCACTACAATGTTTTGCCTAGCACCCATCCATGAAGTCTTTGTATTTGAACCTGGATTCTGAAGAAGGACATGTAAAACTTTCACAGTTATACTTTCAAATCAATCAATTTGAGGAACAGCTGAGCAAATTTATGAAATTCAAAAGTCTGTACTGGGCAAGGTTAACTGATTATTTTTACATGGTTATTGATTTTCTTGTGATCTTGTTGGCCCATTTTTATAAATTCCTTCGAATATATAAGAGATTATGAATGTACTGCACATGAAATGCATGTACACACTTATCGATCACCTAACTTGAATCGCATCTAGACTCCAACAAGCATACACAATGAACACCAAGAAGCTAGAAATTTCTTGCCTTGAATCAAATTATCTTGTTTCAGAAAAATCTCCCTCAGTCTACTCTGCCCACATGGATTGTATTTCAGGTTGAACTTGTCAAATCTATGGAATGTGTTCTTATCAGCATGAACATCCAGTAAATCAACATTTAAGTCATACCTAGATTCCATAAAAAAACAAGGGCCATAATTCATAAATATGTACAAGAATAATATGTACACAATAATTTTGCTTGCAAAATGCTAACGTTACCCAGTCAAATCCAAGCTTATGAAGACCTCACTGAGAGTCAGATATTTGCCATCTCGAAAAATCACAACCTGAAAATTACAGACAGAAATATTAAGATAACTTCTTCAGCCACATGCACAAAAGTGAGGCATCCGTGCATTGAAATCTCATCCATTCAGAATAAGATAATCAATTCATCAAACAACAATAAATGGAGCAGATATAAAATGACATATGCCAGGATGTTCCACACTAGACACACTTTTTCACATAGCACTGTAGTAAAGCAATGGTTTGCTAGCTGTTTCACTCACCTCGTCTGGTTCTTTTCTTAGTTTCGACTTGATGAATCGAAGAAGATGCTTCTGATTCATGCAGGCAGAATGGTGAACATGTGTATCGACTTTACGAACATTATAGAAATCACGATGGGGTGCACTTTTTTGAGCCAAAAACTCACGATCAGCATTCAGCATCAGGTGCAAACTGAATTTCTGTTCCAAGGATTTTGTTAGTTACTAAGATACAGCAAACCTAGATCACCTTTCTTTTTCTTTTTGAGGAACGAGGGGGCAGGGAGGAGGGATCTCAGCTATGCCAAACCCAAACAATACATACATAAGAGACAAATATATTAATGAAAAGCTAGTAAAAGCAGACATTATGCTCACTGATTTAGTATGTACATTGTACAGTTTTCATAGCAGAAAATGACAAGTGCATTGCATTCTAAAATGAGCATGCCTTGACATCAGGGGAAGTTATGAATGTAAATGTGAATGCTTTGCACACATTGCACAATGATCAAAGAACACAGCTACACACACTCAATTGAAACTGGAAATGACAATGCCTCTAGAAAGATTTACTTGCTCAAGCAATCTAAGTCGGTGATGGCAAAGAGTGCGAACATTCCCAATCGATACTATCTTTAGTATGCGATGCATATCTGTAAAAAACTCTGTTGCTCCTATAACAGGAAACAATTCTTCTGTGCCTGCAAAATGGATATCAAAGCAGAAGCAATGGAATCACCACTAAGAGCTTCACAGAAAGAAACTGGGTAATTGTTAAGTCATGGGAAACAAAAATTTATTGCCCACTCTCCACACATTTTTATCAAACATCCTTCATTTTAGGTAGTCTCTTTTCCATTCATTTATTTCATCTACTTACTGTATATCGTTAGCTAAAGAAAGATAAACAAACCCTGTGTTTGCCTCTATTTTTAACATGTGTTCACTCCAGATAAAGATGGACAAAGGGAAAAGGGAGAGAAGGGTAGAAACAAAGGGAAGAGGGCAGGGCATTGGAATAAAGTGGTGGATGGAAGATTTGTTAACTTTCTCTTTACAACAATGTGTCTAAATTCTAGCATACCTTCTTCATCTGCATACACATGGACGACACCATCCACCATGCGGAAAACATGCTGCATAGAACATCAAAAGGCTTATATACTGATCTACTTCAGCTCATAAATGTGATCACATGCTATTCAATATAGAAATATGCAACCACAGAATAGTCAAAGGGAAAAATGGCTACCTTAGAAGCTGGCTCTTGTTCATAATGAAAGGGATCTGGATTGGGATTGGGAGTGCTGGGATCAGTCAATTCTTCCTTGTACCAAGGTGCCACTGTTTCTCTATACACATACTTGTTGCGAAGTTCTAAGCATTCCTGCAACATTGAGCACACCTCTATTTCTTCTTCAGATGGAGCCTCTGCAACACAAATTTTATTTCATATTATTTGAAGCTAGGAGATATTCTCCTTCACTCCCTGCTTGACTCCTCCCCATACACACCTCACTCACTCTTTCCCCTCAATAATCTTGTCCCCATTGGCCCCCTGGGAAGGGGGAAGGGAAGGGAGTTTTTCTTTCGTTTGTTGTTGTTGTTGTTTTTTTTTTTTTTTTTTTTTTTTTTTTTGGGGGGGGGGGGGGGGGGGGGGGGGGGGGGATATATATAAATAAATAAACAAACATAAGAATTGCCCTATATCAATCCTAGACAGAGATAAAGATATATGTAAAGATAAAGAGATATATATATATATATATATATATACCTTGATAAGTTCAGAGTTATCCAAACTTACAACCCCAAGATAGAGAACACAAACACAAACACATACACATAAGAAAAAACAACAAACAAAAACAAGAGACTACACAAAAAAAAATATAAGATCAATATAGCACATGAAAAATGCAAACAAGACAAAAAAACAATACAAAATGAACCACACAGAAAAATAATAACCAATACTTTAATTTTAAAATTTCAAATAATTAAAAAATAATAATAATAATTTTAAAACAAATTAAAATATATAAATAAATAATCATACATAAACATATGTAAAAACGCAAATTTTAAACAAAAACAAAAAAAGCATCTTCAACTTCTATGTCTATCCAAAACAAGAAGTATCAAAATTAAACTTTATCATGCATAGCTTGGACGAATAGGTATGACATCCCTACTCATGTCATCAGTGCCCTAGAGTAGGTGCAAACTTTAACAAAGATTCTTTCTAACTAACGACATCCAACAAAGTCAATGATCTAAGTTTCTGTCACGATAAAGATATAGATATAGATTATATATGTTGCATCATGCTCGTGGTCTCTGCGCAATCAGTAATGCGGCAAGCTTGGTAAAAGAATGTATGGTGATGAACATTATTTCAGAGTGGTGTGGTTCACTCCGTACTTCAGCAGCTGTAGAAGCCATTCTCTCACAGCTCTCTGTGGTATGGAGATCCCAAACATGCATCGTCTTTCTAATATAAGAAAATTGTGTGACCGCCAAACGAACCAAAGAATACAAAAACAGAGTTGATATTTGATAACGGAATCTGTCTGCATCAAGAAACCAGTGTGAACTGTGCAAGACTGAACCTCTGGATTATTGTACATAGTCGAAACTCCCCCTCCTTTATACATATACTTAAATACAGATATAGATATACACAGATACATATATACATGCATAGATATACACATGCATACATATAGAAGCTCAAACCAAACAACTAAAATCATCAATACAACATGTGTTCTAGCTGAACTAAATGTTATAATCGCCCGAAAACAGAATAAAAAAACGTGATATTTTCCTTCTCTTTTTCTTCTGTACACATGCATACAAACATACATTGTCATATATACATACATACATACATATACATACATACATACACATACAAACATACATATATACATATACAGAGACATACACACATATAAATACATACTATGGCTTGCGTGCCTGCGTGCGTGGGTGTGTGGCTGTGTATGTATCTATATATGTATGTATGTATGTATGTATGTATGTATGTATGTATGTATGTATGTATGTATGTATGTATGTATGTATGTATGTATGTATGTATGTATGTATGTATGTATGTATGTATGTATGTATGTATGTATGAATAAAAAAAAGTGATATTTTCCTTCTCTTTTTCTTCTGTACACATGCATACAAACATACATTGTCATATATACATACATACATACACATACAAACATACATATATACATATACAGAGACATACACACATATAAATACATACTATGGCTTGCGTGCCTGCGTGCGTGGGTGTGTGGCTGTGTATGTATGTATGTATGTATGTATGTATGTATGTATGTATGATGCATGCATGCATGCATGCATGCATGCATGCATGCATGCATGCATGCATGCATGCATGCATGCATGCATGCATGCATGCATGCATGCATGCATGCATGCATGCATGCATGCATGCATGCATGCATGCATGCATGCATGCATGCATGCATGCATGCATGCTATGTATGTATGTATAGTATGTATATATATATAGATATATATATATATATATATAATATATATATATATATATATATATATATATATATATATTAGTGTCCCTAGCTATACCTAGTAGCCTTTCTTGAGTCGAATCCTTCTTCCAATTGTAGTTGCAGTTTGCTATTGGTGTTTGTAGAAATCCACAACTTGGTTTTTCCCCAATCTTGCAAAGCTTTTCACTTGCCTTAGCCAAGGCCTCTTCCCAGGAGTAAGGGGTAAGAAGTTCATACATACACACACACATACATATACCCACACACACACACATACATACATACATACATACATACATACATACATACATACATACATACATACATACACACACATATATATATATATATATATATATATATA